>CM038527.1:114101346-114118698 GCA_021498465.1 Hylobates pileatus
TCAAAGCACTCCAAATGTCCACTTGCAGATTCTGCAAAAAGAGTGTTTCAAAACTGCTCAATCAAACGAAAGGTTTTACACTTTGAGATGAATGTACAGAACAGGAAGAAGTTTCACAGAAGGATTCTGTGTAGTTTTTACTTGAAGATATTTCGTTTTTCACCATAGGCCTCAATGTTCTCCAAATGTCCACTAGCAGATACTACAAAAAGAGTGTTTCAAAACTGCTCAATCGAAAGAAAGGTGCAACTCTGTTAGATGAATGCACAGATCAGAAAGAAGTTTAACCGAATGCTTCTGTGTAGTTTTTATTTGAAGATTTTTCGGTTTTCACTATAAACCTCAAAGCGCTCCAAATGTCCACTGGCAGATTCTACAAAAAGAGTGTTTCGAAACTGCTCAATCAAAAGACACGTTCAACTCCGTGAGATGAATGCAGAGATCAGAAAGAAGTTTCACAGAATGCCTCTCTGTAGTTTTTATGGGAGGATATTTCCTTTTTCCCCATAGGCCTCAAAGCATTCCAAATGTCCACTTGCAGATTCTACAAAAAGAGTATTTCAAAACTGCTCAATCCAAAGAAAGGTTCAACTCTGTTAGATGAATGCACAGATCGGAATGAAGTTTCACAGAATGCTTCTGTGTAGTTTTTAACGGAGAATATTTCGTTTCTCACAACAGGCCTGAAAGTACTCCAAATGTCCTCTTGCAGATTCTACAAAAACAGTGTTTCCAAACTGCTCAATCAAAAGATAGTTTCATCTCTGTTAGATGAATGCACAGAACAGAAGAAATTTCACAGAATTCTTCTGTGTAGTTTTATAGGAAGATATTTCTTTTTTCACCGTAGGCCACAAAGCTCTCCAAATGTCCAATTGCAGATTCTACAAAAAGCCTATTTCAAAGCTGCAAAATCAAAAGAAAGTTTCCACTCTCTGTGATGAATGCACAGATTATAAGGAAGTTTCACAGAATGCTTCGGTGTAGTTTTTATTTCCATGATAGGCCTCAAATTGCTCCAAGTGTCCAATTGCAGACCCTACAAACAGTGCGTTTCAATACTGCTAAATCCAAAGAAAGTTTCAATTCTGTGAGATGAATGCACAGAATAGAAAGATGTTGCACAGAATTATTCAGCGTGCTTTTTATTTGAACATATTTTGTTTTTCACAAAAGGCCTCAAAGCTCTCCAAATTTCCACCTGCGAATTCTACAAAAAGAGTGTTTCAAAACTGCTCCGTTGAAAGAAAGGTTCATCTCTGTGAGATGGATGCACAGATCAGATAGAAGTTTCACAGAATGCTTCTATGTAGTTTTGATGGGAAGATATTTTATTTTTCACCATAGGCCTCAATGTTCCCCAAATGTCCACTTGCAGGTACTACAAAAGGAGTGTTTCAAAACTGCTCAATCAAAAGAAAGGTTCAACTCTGTTAAATGAATGCACAGAACAGAAAGAAGTTTCACAGAATGCTTCTGTGTAGTTTTTATTAGAAGTTATTTCGTTTCTCACCATAGGCCTCAAAGCACTCCAAATGTCCATGTGCAGATTCTAGAAAACGAGTGGTTAAAAACTGCTCAATCAAAAGATAGTTTAAACTCTGTGAGTTAAATGTACAGAAAAGAAAGAAGTTTCACAGAATGCTTCTGTGTATGTTTTATGGGAAGATATTTCTTTTTTCACCATAGGCCTCAATGCACAACAAATGTCCAAACGCAGATTCTACAAAAAACCTGTTTCTAAACTGCACAATCAAAAGAAATTTCCACCCTGAGATATATGGACAGATTATAAAGAATTTTCACAGAATACTTCAGTGCTGTTTTTATTTCACAATACTCCTTTTTCCACAATAGGCCTCAAAGAACTCCAAATGTCCACTTGCAGATTATACAAAAAGAGTGTTCCAAAACTGCTGGATCAAAAGTAAGCTTCAACACTGTGAGATGAATGCACAGAACAGAAAGAAGTTTCACAGAATGATTCTGTGTAGTTTTTACTTGAAGATATTTCGTTTTTCACCATAGGCCCCAAAGCTCTCCAAATGTCCACTTGCGGATTCTACAAAAAGAGTGTTTCAAAACTTCTCCATCAAAAGAAAGGTTCTACTCTGTGAGATGAATGCACAGATCAGAATGAAGTTTCACTGAATGCTTCTGTGTAGTTTTTATGGGAAGATATTTCATTTTTCATTGTAGGTCTCAATGTTCTCGAAATATCCACTTGCAGATTCTACAAAAAGGGTGTTTCAAAATTGCACAATCAAAAGAAAAGTTCAAATCTGTTAGATGAATGCACAGATCAGAAAGAAGTTTCACAGAATGCTTCTGTGTAGTTTTTATTTGAAGATATTTCTTTTTTACTATAGACCTGAAAGCGCTCCAAATGTCCACTTGCAGATTCTACAAAAAGAGTTTTTCGAAATTGCTCAATCAAAAGAAATGTTCAGCTCTGTGAGATTAATGCACATATCAGAAAGAAGTTTCACAGAATGTTTCTTGGTAGTTTTTATGGGTGGATACTTCCTTTTTCCCGGTATACCTCAAATCTCTCCCAGTGTCCTCTTACGGATTCTACAAAAAGAGTATTTCAAATCTGCTCCATCAAAGAAAGGGTCAACTCTGTTAGATGAATGCAGAGAGGAGAATGAAGTTTCACGGAATGCTTCTCAGTAGTTTTTATTTGAAAATATTTCTTTCTCCATGATAGGCCTCAAAGTGCTGCAAATATCCAGTTCTAGACTCTACATAGAGTGTTTCAAAACTGCTCAATCAAAAGAAAGGCTTAACTCTGTGAAATGAACGCACAGAATGAAAGAAGTTTCACAGAACGATTCTGTGTAGTTTTTATTTGAAGATAATTAGTTTTTCACCATAGGCCTCAAAGCTCTCCAAATATCCAGTTGCAGATTCTACAAAAAGAGTGTTTCAAAACTGCTCAATCAAAGGAAAGGGTCAACTCTGTTAGATGAATGCAGAGAGGAGAATGAAGTTTCACGGAATGCTTCTCTGTTGTTTTTATTTGAAGATATTTCTTTCTCCATGATAGGCCTCAAAGCACTGCAAATATCCAGTTGTAGACTCTCCATAAAGAGTGTTTTAAAACTGCTCAATCAAAAGAAAGGCTCAACTCTGTGAAATGAATGCACAGAATGAAAGAATTTTCACAGAACGATTCTGTGTAGTTTTTATTTGAAGATAATTAGTTTTTCGCCATAGGCCGCAAAGCTCTCCAAATGTCCAGTTGCAGATTCTACAAAAAGAGTCTTTCAAAACTGCTCAATCAAAAGAAAGTTTCTGCTCTGTGAGAAGAATGCACAGATCAGAAAGAAGTTTCACAGAATGCTTCTGTGTAGTTTTTATTTGAAGATATTTCATTTTTTACCATAGGCCTCAAAGCACTCCACATGTCCACTTACAGATTCTACAAAAAGAGTGTTTCAAAGCTGCTCAATCAAAAGAGAGGTTCATCTCCGTGAGATAAATGCACAGATCAGAAAGAAGTTTCGCAGAATGTTTCTTTGTTGTCTTGATGGGAAGATATTCAGTTTTTCACCATGGACCTCAATGTTCCCAAAATGTCCCCTTGCAGATTCTACAAAAATAGTGTTTCAGAACTGCTCAATCAAAAGAAAGGGTCAACTCTGTTAGATGAAAGCACATATCAGAAAGAAGTTTCACAGAATGTTTCCGTGTCGTTATCATGGGAAGATATTTTTTTCCACCATAGACCACAATGCTCTCCAAATGTCCAATTGCAGATTCTATAGAAACAGTGTTTAAAAACTGCTAAATCAAAAGAAATTTTCCACTCTCCGAGGTGAATGCACAGTTCATAAAGAAGTTTCACAAATACTTCTGTGTAGTTTTTATTTGAATATATTCCATTTTCCATGATAGGGTTCCAAGGGCTCCAAATGCCCACTTGCAGATTCCACAAAAAGAGTGTTTCAGAAATGCTCTATCAAAAGAAAGGTTCAACTCCATTAGATGAATGCACAGATCAGAAAGAAGTTTCACAGAATGCTTCTGTGTAGTTTTTATTTGAAGATATTTCGTTTTTCATCGTAGACCTCAAAAGGATCCAAATGTCCACTTGCAGATGCTAAAAAAAGAGTGTTTCCAAAGTGCTCAATCAAAAGATAGGTTCATCTCTGTGAGATGAATGCACAGAACAGAGAGAAGTTTTAAGGAATGCTTCTGGGTAGTTTTTATGCGAAGATATCTCGCTTTTCACCATAGGCCTCAATGTTCTCCAAATGTCCACTTGCAGATTCTACAAAAACAGTGTTTCAAAACTGTTCAATCAAAAGAAAGGTTCAACTCTGTTAAATGAATGCACAGATGAGAAAGAAGTTTAACAGAATGCTTCTGTGTAGTTTTTATTTCAAAATATTTCGTTTTTCACCATAGGTCTGAAATCGCTCCAAATGTCCACTTGCAGATTCTACAAAAAGAGTGTTTCAAAATTGCTCCATCAAAAGAAAGGTTCAACTCTGTGAGATGAATGAACAGATCAGAACGAAGTTTCACAGAATGCCTCTCAGTAGTTTTTATGGGAAGATACTTCCTTTTTCACCATAGGCCTCAAAGCATTCCAAATGTCCAGGTACAGATTCTACAAAAAGAGTGATTCAAAACTGCTCAATCAAAAGAAAGGTTCAACTGTGTTAGATGAATGCACAGAGCAGGAAGAAGTTGCACAGAATGCTTCTGTGTAGTTTTTATTTGAAGATATTTCTTTTTTCACCATAGGACTCAAATCGCCTCAAATGTCCACTTGCGGATTCTACAAAAGAAGTGTTTCAAAACTGCTCAGTTAAAAGAAAGGTTCAACCCTGTTAGATGAATGCACAGATCATAAAGAAGTTTCACAGGATGCTTCTGTGTAGTTTTTATTTGAAGATATGTCCTTTTTCACCACAGGCCACAATGCGCTCCAAATGTCCACTTGGAAATTCTACAAAAGGAGTGTTTCAAAAGTGCTCAATCAAAAGATACATTCATCACTCTAAGATGAAAGCACAGAACAGAAAGAAGTTTCACAGAATTCTTCTGTTTAGTTTTCATGGGAAGATATATCATTTTTCACCACAGGCCTCAATGCTCTCCAAATGTCCACATGCAGATTCTACAAAAAGAGTGTTTCAAAACTGCTCAATCAAAAGAAAGGCTCAACTCCATGAGATGAATGCACAGATCAGAAAGAAGTTTCACAAAATGCTTCTGTGTAGTTTTTTTTTGAAGATATTTCGTTTTACACTATTGGCCTCAAAGCGCTCCAAATGTCCACTTGCAGATTCTACAAAAAGAGTGTTTTAAAACTGTTTAATCAAAAGAAAGGTTCAACTCAGTGAGATGAATGCACAGATCAGAAAGAAGTTTCACAGAATGCTTCTGTGAATTTTTTTGTGATGATATTTCCTTTTTCACCGTTGGCATTAAAGTGCTTCAAATGTCCACGTTCAGATTCTACAAAAAGAGTGTTTCAAAACTGCTCAATCAAAAAAAAGGTTCAGCTTTGTGAGATGAATGCATAGAACAGAAGGAAGTTTCACAGAATGCTTCTCTGTAGTATTTAAGTGAAGATATTTCCTTTCTCACCATAGGCCTCAAGGCGCTCCAAATGTCCAAGTGCAGATTTGACAAAAAGAGTTTTTCAAGACTGCTGAATAAAAAGAAAGGGTCAGGTCTGATTTGAATGCACAGATCAGAAAGAAGTTTCACAGAATATTTCTGTGTAGTTTTTATAGGACAATATTCCTTTTTTCACCATAGGCCTCGAAGCACTAGAAATGTCCACTTGCAGATTGTACAAAAAGAGTGTTTCAAAACTGTCCAATCAAAAGATAGTTTCATCTCTGTGAGATGAACGCACAGAACAGAGAGAAGTTTCACAGAATGCTTCTGTGTAGTTTTTATAGGATGATATTCCTTTTTTCACCTTAGGCCTCGAAGCACTTGAAATGTCCACTTGCAGATTCGACAAAAAGAGTGTTTCCAAACTGCTGAATCAAAAGAAAGTTTCAACTCTGATTTGAATGCACAGATCAGAAAGAAGTTTCACAGAATGCCTCCATGTAGTTTTTATTTGAAGATATTCCTTTTTTCAACATAGGCCTCAAAGATCTCCAAATATCCAAATGCAGATTCTACAAAAACAGTGTTTCAAAACTGCTCAATCAAAACAAAGCTTTTACTCTGTGAGATGAATACACAGAACAGAAAGAAGTTTCACATTATGATTCTGTGTAGTTGTTATGGGAAGGTATTTCATTTTTCACCATAGGCCTCAAAACCCTCCATATGTCCACATGCAGATTCTACAAAAAGAGTGTTTCAAAACTGCTCAATCAAAAGAAGGGTTCATCTCTGTGAGTTGAATGCACAGATCAGAAAGAAGTTTCACAGAATGCTTCTGTGTGGTTTTTAGGGGAAGATATTTCGTTTTTCACCATAGGCCTAAAAGCCATCCAAATGTCCATTTGCAGATATTACAAAAAGAGTCTCTCAAAAGTGCTAAATCAAAAGAAAGGTTCAACTCCGTGAGATGAATGCACAGATCAGAAAGAAGTTTCACAGAATGCTTCTGTGTAGTTTTGATGGGAAGATATTTTGTTTCTCACCATAGACCTCAAAGCACTCCAAATGTCCACTTGCAGATTCTACAAAAACTGCGTTTCAAAACTGCTAAATCAAAAGAAATTTCTACTCTGTTAGATGAACGCACAAATCAGGAAGAAGTTTCACAGAATGCTTCTGTGCAGTTTTTATTTGAAGATACTCCTTTTTCCACAATAGGCCTCAAAGCCCTCCTAATGTCCAATTGAAGTTTATACAGAAAGAGTGTTTCAAAACTGCTCAATCAATAGAAAAGTTCAACTCTCTGAGATGAAAACACAGATCAGAAAGGAGTTTCACAGAATGTGTCTGTGTAGTTTTTGTGGGAAGATATTTCGTTTTTCACCATATGCCCCAAAACGCTCCAAATGTCCCCTTGCACATTCTACAAAAAGAGTGTTTTGAAACTGCTCCATCAAAAGAAAAGTTCAACTCTGTGAGATGAATGCACAGAACAGAAAAACGTTTCACAGAATGCTTCTCTGTAGTTTTTATGGGAAGATATTTCATTTTTCAACTTAGGCTTCAATGCTCTCCAAATGTCTACTTGGAGATTCTAGAAAAAGAGTGTTTCAAAACTGCTCAGTCAAAAGAAAGCTTCAAATCTGTTAGATGAATGCACAAATCACAACAAAGTTTCACAGAATGCTTTGGTGTAGTTTTTATTTAAAGATATTACATTTTTCACCGTAGGGCTCAAAGCGCTGCAAATGTCCACTTGCAGATTCTACAAAAAGAGTGTTTCAAAACTGCTTATTCAAAAGACATTTTCAACTCTGTTAGATGAATGCAGAGAACAGGAAGAAGTTTCACAGAATGCTTCTATCTTGTTTTTATGGGAAGATACTTCGTTTTTCACCATGGGCCTCAATGCAAATTATGTCCACTTGCAGATTCTACATAGAGTGTTTCAAAACTGCTCAATCAAAAGAAAGGTTCATCTCTGTGAGATGAATGCAAAGAACAGAAAGAAGTTTCACAGAGTGCTTCTGTGTAGTTTTTATTTGAAGACGTTTCCTTTTTCAACATAGGACTCAACGCGCTCCTAATCTCCACTTCCAGATTCTACAAAAAGAGTGTTTCAAAACTGCTCAGTAAAGTTCAACTCTGTTAGATGAATGCACAGATCAGAAAGAAGTTTCACAGAATGTTTCTTTGTAGTTTTCGTTTGAAGATATTTCCATTTTCACCATTGACCTCAAAGCCCAACAAATGTCCACTAGCAGATTCTACAAAAACAGAGTTTCAACACTGCTCAGTCAAAAGGAAGTATCAAATCTGTTAGATGAATGCACAGATCAGAAAGCAGTTTCACAGAATGCTTCTGTGTAATTTTTATTTGAAGATATTCGTTTTTCAACAATAGTCCTCAAAGCCCTCCAAATGTCCAGTTGCAGATTCTACAAAAAGAATGTTTCAAAACTGCTCAATCAAAAGAAAGGTTCAACTCTGTCAGATGAATGCACAGAATAGAATGAAGTTTCACAGAAGTATTCTGTGTAGTTTTTACTTGAAGATATTTCGTTTTTCACCGTAGTCCTCAAAGCACTACAAATGTCCACTTGCAGATTCTACAAAAAGAGTGTTTCAAAATGGCTCAATGAAAAGTAAGGTTCATCTCTGTGAGATGAATGCACAGATCAGAATGGAGTTTCAGAGAATGCTTCTGTGTAGTTTTTATTTGAAGATATTTCATATCTCACTATAGGCCTCAAAGTGCTCCAAATGTCCACTTGCAGATTCTACAAAAAGAGTGCTTCAAAACTACTCAATCAAAAGATAGTTTCATCTCTCTGAGATGAATGCACAGAAGAGAATGTAGTTTCACAGAATGCATCTGTGTAGTTTTTATGGGAAGATATTTCTTTTTCTACCATAGGCCATAATGCTCTCTAAATGTCCAATTGAAGATTCTACAAAAATCCTGTTTCAAAAATGCACAATTACAAGAAAGGTTCAACTCTCTGAGGGAAATGCACAGATCATAAAGTAGTTTCACTGAATGCTTCTCAGTTGTTTTTATTTGAAAATATTTCTTTTTCCACGATAGGCCTCAAAGCACTCCAAATCTCCGCGTACTGATTCTACAAAAAGAGTGTTTCAAAACTGCTCAATCAAAAGAAAGGTTAGAGTCTGAGTGAGGAATGTACACATAACAAGGAAGTTTATCAGAATGCTTCTGTGTAGTTTTTATGCGGAGATATTTCCTTTTTCACAATTGGCCTCAAAGCGCCCCAAATGTCCACTTGCAGATTCTTCAAAAAGAGTGTTTCAAAACTGCTCAATCAAAGAAAGGTTCAACTCTGTGAGACGAATGCACAGATCAGAAAGAAGTTTCTCAGAATGCTTCTGTGTAGTTTTTATGAGAAGATAATTCGTATTTCACCATAGGCCTCAAGACTCTCCAAGTGACCACATACAGATTCTAAAAAAGAGAGTTTCAACACTGCTGAAAGAAATGTTCAACACTGTTAGATGAATGCACAGATCAGAAAGATGTTTCACTGAATGCTTCTGTGTAGTTTTTGTTGGAAGATATTTCGTTTCTCACAATAGGCCTCAAAGCACTACAAATTTACATTGCAGATTCCACAAAAATAGTGTTTCAAAACTGCTCAATCAAAAGAAAGGTTCAACTCTTTGAGCTGAATGCAAAGGTCAGAGAGAAGTTTCCCAGAATGCTTCTGTGTACTTTTTTATGTAAAGATATTTCCTTTTTCACCATAGGCCTCAAAGTGCTCCAAATGTCCACTTGCAGATTCGACAAAAAGAGTGTTTCAAAAGAGCTCAATGAAAAAAAGTTCAACTCTGTGAGATGAATGCACAGAAGAGAAAGAAGTTTCACAATACACTTCTGTGTAGTTTTTATGCGAAGTCATTTCTTTTTTCACCTTAGGCCTCTATGCTCTCCAAATCTCCATGTGCAAATTCTACAAAAATAGTTTTCAAAAGTGCTCAATGAAAAGAAAGTTTCAAATTTGTGAGATGAATGCACATATCAGAAAGAAGTTTCACAGAACGTTTCCGTGTAGTTTTTATCAGAAGATATTTCATTTTTCACCTTTGGCCTCAAACTGCTCCAAATGTTCCCTCGGAGATATCACAAAAAGAGTCTTTCAAAACTGCACAGTCAAAACAAAGGTTCATCTCTTTGAGATGAATGCACAGATCAGAAAGAAGCTTCACAGTATGCCTCTCTAGTTTTTATGGGAAGATATTTTTTTTTCACCTTAGGCCTGAATGCTATGCAAATGTCCACTTGCATATTCTACAAAAACAGTGTTTCAAAACTGCTCAATCAAAAGAAATGTTCAGCTATCTGAGATGAATGCACAGATCTCAAAGAAGTTTCACAGGATGCTTCTGTGTAGTTTTTATGGGAAGAAATTTCGTTTTTCAATTTAGGCCTCAAAACTCTCCAAATATCCACAGGCAGATTCTACAAAAAGAGCATTTCAAAACTGCTCAGTCAAAAGAAAAGTTCCCCTCCGTTAGATGAATGCACAGATCAGGAAGAATTTTCACAGAATCCTTCTGTGTAGTTTTTATTTGAAGATAATTCCTTTTTAATCATAGGCCTCAGAGTGCTCCAAATGTCCAATTGCAGACTCTACAAACGGAGTGTTTCAAAACTGCTCAATCAAAAGGAAGGTTCAGTTCCATGAGATGAATGCACAGAACAGAAAGAAGATTCACAGGTTGCTTCTGTGTAGTATTCAAGTGAAGATATTTCCATTTTCACTGCAGGCCTCACAGCGCTCCAAATGTCCACTTGCAGATTCTACCAAAACACTGTCTCAAAACTGCTCAACCGAAAGAAAGGTTCACCTCTGTGAGATGACTGCACAGATCAGAAAGGAGTTTCTCAGAATGCTTCTGTGTACTTTTTATGTGAAGATGTTTTGTTTTTCACCATAGACCTCAAATCGCTCCGAATATCCACTTGCAGATTCTACAAAAACAGTGTTTCAAAACTGCTCATTCAAAAGAAAGGTTCTACCATGTGAGATGAGTGCACAGATCAGAAAGAAGCTTCACCAAATGCTTCTGAGTAGTTTTTATGGGAAGATATTTCATTTTTCATCACAGGCCTCAATGGTCTCAAAATGTCCACCTGCAGATCCTACAAAAAGAGATTTTCAAATCTGCTCAATCAAAAGAAACGTTCAACTCTGTTAGATGAATGCACGGATCAGAAAGGAGTGTCACCACATGCTTCCGTGTAGTTTTTATTTGAAGATATTTCGTTTTCCACCATAGGCCTGAAAGCGCTGAAAATGTCCACTGCAGATTCTACAAAAAGAGTGTTTCAATACTGCTCAATCAAAAGAAAGTTTCAACCTTGTGAGATGACTGCACAGATCAGAAAAAAGTTTCAAAGAATGCTTCTCTGTAATTTTTATGAGAAGACATTTCATTTTTCACCATAGGCCTCAATGCTCTCCTAAAGTCCACTTGCAGATTCTACAAAAAGAGTTTTTCAAAAGTGCTCAATCAAAAGAAAGCTTCAACTCTCTGAGATGAATGCACAGACCAGAAAGAAGTTTTACAGTATGTTTCTTTGTAGTTTTTATGGGAAGATATTTGGTTTTTCACCACAGGCCTAAAAACGCTTCAACTGTCCACTTGCAGTTTCTACAAAAAGAGTATTTCAAAACTGTTAACTGAAAAGAAAGGTTTAACTCTGTGAGATGAATGCACAGATCATAAAAAAGTTTCACAGAATGCTTCTGTGTAGTTTTTTTGAAGATAATTCGTTTTTCCCCATAGGCCTCAAAGCTCTCCAAATGTCCACTTGCAGATTTTACAAAAAGAGTGTTTCAAAAGTGCTCAATCAATAGAAAAGTTCAACTCTCTGAGATGAAAACACAGATCAGAAAGGAGTTTCAGAGAATGCTTCTGCGTAGTTTTTATGGGAGGATATTTCATTTTTCACCATAGGCCTCAAAACGCTCCAAATGTCCAATTGCAGACACTGCAAAAAGAGTGTTTCAAAACTGTTCAATCCAAAGAAAGATTCAGCACTGTGAGATGAATGCTCAGATCAGAAAGAATTTTCACAGAATGCTACTGTGTAATTTTGATGGGAATATATATCATTTTTCACCATAGACCTCAAAGTGCTCCAATTGTCCAGTTGCAGATTGCATGAAAAGAGCCTTTCAAAGTTGCTCAGTCAAAACAAAGTTTCATCTCTGTGAGATGAATACACAGAACAGAAAGAAGTTTCACAGTAAGCTTCTGTGTAGTAGTTTTTATTTGAAGATATTTCATTTTTACCATAGGCCTCAAAGCACACCAAATGTCCACTTACAGATTCTACAAAAAGAGAATTTCAAAACTGCACAATCAAACGAAATGTTCATCTCCGTGAGATGAACGCACAGATCAGAAGAAGTTTCACAGAATGTTTCTTTGTGTTTTTATTTGGGAAGATATTCAGTTTTCCACCATAGGCCTCAATGCTCTTCAAATGTCCACTTGCAGATTCTACAAAAAAAGTGTTTCAAAACTCCTCAGTCAAAAGAAAAGTTCAACTCTGTTAGATGAACACACAGATCAGAGAGTAGTTTCACAGAATGCTTCTATGTATTTTTTATTTGAAGATAATACCTTTTTCCATGATAGGCCACAATGCTCTCCAAATGTCCAATTGCAGATTCTATAGAAACAGTGTTTAAAAACTGCTAAATCAAAAGAAATTTTCCACTCTCCGAGGTGAATGCACAGTTCATAAAGAAGTTTCACAAATACTTCTGTGTAGTTTTTATTTGAATATATTCCATTTTCCATGATAGGGTTCCAAGGGCTCCAAATGCCCACTTGCAGATTCTACAAAAAGAGTGTTTCAGAAATGCTCTATCAAAAGAAAGGTTCAACTCTGTTAAATGAATGCACAGATGAGAAAGAAGTTTAACAGAATGCTTCTGTGTAGTTTTTATTTCAAAATATTTCGTTTTTCACCATAGGTCTGAAATCGCTCCAAATGTCCACTTGCAGATTCTACAAAAAGAGTGTTTCAAAATTGCTGAATCAAAAGAAAGATTCAACTCTGTGATATGAATGAACAGAGGATAGAGAAGTTGCACAGAATGTTTCTCTGTAGTTTTTATGTGTGGATACATCCTTTTTCCCCATAGGCCTCAAAGCACTCCAAATGTCCACTTGCAGTTCCTACCCAAAGAGTGTTTCAAAACTGCTCAATCAAAAGATAGGTTTATCTCTGTGAGATGAATGCACAGTACAGAGAGAAGTTTAACAGAATGCTTCTGTGTAGTTTTTATTTGAAGATATTCCGTTTTCCACCATAGGATTGAAATCGCTCCAAATGTCCACTTGCCGATTCTACAAAGGAGTGTTTCAATACTGCTTGATCAAACGACAGGTTCAACTCTGTGGAATGAATTCACAGATCGGAAAGAAGTTTCACAGAATGCTTTTCTGTAGTTTTTATGTGTGGATAGTTTCTTTTCCCCCATAGGCCTCAAAGCACTCCAAATGTCCACTTGCAGATTCTGCAAAAAGAGTGTTTCAAAACTGCTCAATCAAACGAAAGGTTTTACACTTTGAGATGAATGTACAGAACAGGAAGAAGTTTCACAGAAGGATTCTGTGTAGTTTTTACTTGAAGATATTTCGTTTTTCACCATAGGCCTCAATGTTCTCCAAATGTCCACTAGCAGATACTACAAAAAGAGTGTTTCAAAACTGCTCAATCGAAAGAAAGGTGCAACTCTGTTAGATGAATGCACAGATCAGAAAGAAGTTTAACCGAATGCTTCTGTGTAGTTTTTATTTGAAGATTTTTCGGTTTTCACTATAAACCTCAAAGCGCTCCAAATGTCCACTGGCAGATTCTACTAAAAGAGTGCTTCAATACTGCTTGATCATAAGAAATATTCAACTCGGTGAGATGAATGCAGAGATCAGGAAGAAGATTCACAGAATGCTTCTCTGTAGTTTTTATGTGTGGATACTT
Source organism: Hylobates pileatus (assembly GCA_021498465.1). Classification (NCBI taxonomy): domain Eukaryota; kingdom Metazoa; phylum Chordata; class Mammalia; order Primates; family Hylobatidae; genus Hylobates; species Hylobates pileatus. Next base: position 114,114,947 of record CM038527.1, read on the forward strand.
CTTATTTCCCCATAGGCCTCAAAGCACTCCAAACATCCACTTGCAGATTCTACAAAAAGAATGTTTCAAAACTGCTTAATTAAAAGAAAGTTTCAACTGTGATAGATGAATGCACAGATAAGAATGAAGTTTCACAGAATGCTTCTGTGTTGTTTTTATTTGAAGATATTTCGATTCTCAACATAGGCCTCAAAGCGTTTCATATGTACTCTTGCAGATTCTACAAAAAGAGTGCATCAAAACTGCTCAATCAAAACACAGGTTCTACTCTGTGAGATGAATGCACAGAACGGAAAGAAGTTTCACAGAATGCTTCTGTGTAGTTTTTATTTGAAGATATTTCGTTTTTCCCCATAGGCCTGAAATCACTCAAATGTCCACTTGCAGATTCAAAAAAAGATTGTTTCAAAATTTCTCAATCAAAAGAAAATTCAACTCTGTGAGATGAATGCACTGATCAGCAAGAACTTTCACAGAATGATTCTCTGTAGTTTTTGTTAGTGGATACTTCCTTTTTCCCCATAGACTTCAAAGCAATCCAAATGTAGACTTGCAGATTCTATAAAAAGGGTGTTTCAGAACCGCTCAATCAAAAGAAAAGTACATCTCTGTGAGATGAATGCACAGATCAGAAGGAAGTTTCACAGAATGATTCTGTGTAGTTTTTATGGGAACATATTTCGTTTTTCATCGTAGGCCTCAATGTTCTCCAAATGTCCACTGGCAGATTCTACAAAAAGATTGTTTCAAAACTGCTCAATCAAAAGAAAGTTTCAACTCTGTTACATGAGTGCACAGAACAGAGAGAAGTTTCACACAATGCTTCTGTGTAGTTTTAATGGGAAGATATTTCTTTTTTCACCCTAGGCCTCAATGCTCTACAAATGTCCATTTGCAGATTCTAAAAAAAGCGTGTTTCATAACTGCACAATCAAAAGAAAGGCTCCACTCTCGGAGATGAATACACACATCAAAAAGTAGATTCACAGAATGCTTCTCTGTTATTTTTAGTTAAAGGTATTTCTTTTTCCAAGATGGGCCTCAAAGTGCTCCAAATGTCCACTTGCAGACCCTACAAATAATGTGTTTCAATACTGCTCAATCAAAAGAAAGTATCAACTCTGTGATATGAATGCACAGAAAAGAAAGATGTTTCACAGAATGATTCTGTGTAGTTTTAATTTGAAGTTATTTCGTTTTTCACCATAGGCCTGAAAGCGCTCCAAATGTCCACTTGCAGATTCTACAAAAAGAGTTCTTCAAAATTGCTCATTCGAAAGTAAAGTTCAACTCTGTGAAATGAATGCACAGATCAGAAAGCAGTTTCACAGAATGCTTCTGTGTAGTTTCATGGGAAGATATTTCGTTTTTCACTGTAGGCCTCAAAGTTCTCCAAATGTCCACTTGCAGATTCTACGAAAAGAGTGTTTCCAAACTGCTCAATCAAAAGAAACTTTCTACTCCATGAGATGAATGCACAGATCAGAAAGAAGTTTCACACAATGCTTCTCTGTAGTTTTTATGTGTGGATACTTCCTTTTTCCCCATAGGCCTCAAAGCACTCCAAATGTCCACTTGCAGATTTTACAAAAAGTGTGTTTCAAAACTGGTCAATCAATAGAAAGTTTCAGCTCTGTTAGATGAATGCACAGATCAGATAGAAGTTTCACAGAATGCTTCTATGTAGTTTTGATGGGAAGATATTTTATTTTTCACCATAGGCCTCAATGTTCTCCAAATGTCCACTTCCAGATTCTACAAATGTGTGCTTCAAAACTGCTCAATCAAAACAAAGGTTCCACTCTGTGCGATGAATGCACAGAATAGAAAGAAGTTTCACAGAATGATAATGTGTAGTTATTACTTGAAGATATTTCATTTTTCACAGTAGGCCTCTAAGTTCTCCAAATGTCCACTTGCAGATTCTACCAAAAGAGTGTTTGGAAATTGCTCAATCACAAGAAAGGTTCACATCAGTGAGATGAATTCGCAGATGAGAAAGAAGTTTCACAGAATGCTTCTCTGTAGTTTCATGGGTGGATAATTCCTTTTTCCCGTAGGCCTCAAAGCACACCAAATGTCCACTTGCAGATTCTACAAAAAGAGTGTTTCAAAACTGCTCAATCAAAAGTAAAGTTCATCACTCTTTGATGAATGCACAGATCAGAAAGAAGTTTCACAGAGTGCTTCTGTATAGTTTTTATGGGAAAATATTTCGGTTTTTCACCTAAAGGCCTCAATATTCTCTAAATTTCCACCGGCAGATTCTACAAAAAGTGTGTTTCAAAACTGCTCAATCAAAAGAAGTGTTCAGCTCTGTTAGATGAATGCATAAATCAGAAAGAAGTTTCAGAGAATGCTTCTGTGTAGTTTTTATTTTAATATATTTCATTTTTCACCATAGGCCTAAAAGCTTTCCAAATGTCCACTTGCAGATTCTACAAATAGGGTGTATCGAAATTTCACAATCAAAAGAAAGTTTCACCTCTGTGAGATGAATGCACAGATCAGAAAGTAGATTCACACAATGCTTCTCTGTAGTTTTTATGGGTGGAAACTTCCCTTTTCCCACAGGCATGAAAGCATTCCAAATGTCCATTTGCAGGTTCTCCAAGAAGAGTGTTTCAAAATTGCTGAATTAGAAGTATAGTTCATCTCTGTGAGATGAATGCACAGAGTAGAAAGAAGTTTCACAGAATCCTTCTGTATAGTTTTTATGGGAACATATTTCGTTTTTCACAATACACCTCAATATTCTCCAAATGTCCACTGACAAATTCTACAAAAAGACAGTTTCAAAACTGCTCAATCAAAAGAAATGTACAACTCTGTCAGATGAATGCACAGATTAAATAAATAAATAATAGAGTTGCTAAGACTTTTGGGTATAGTAAATAATTGATTTGCTCTTATCTTGCAGTGTCACTGTATTCATATGCAATATTGACCCAGTAGTTTGCAAACCTTGGTTTCAATACCCAGGTTAAATATCCTTCTTAAAGATGCCAAGATGAAGATTTGTACAATTTAATCTCTTTCATCCTCCAAGCTGACAGTACTGAGGAGGCCACTGGGCATCAAATAATGGACCTCATGGATATTAGAAATTCATCTTTTATCCCTCTAAACAGTTGGGGAACAGTGTGTGTAAGACTGTCAGAGATGAAGAATTAAAAATTTGTGAAATTGAGCATGTTGTTTCAAACATTTATGTCCATCAGGCATATGGTCTCAAAAGGTATCCTATCTTCCTAGTTGAGCAATTATGCAGATTATGGGGTTCATAGAGTGTTCATTGAGAGAGACCCAGGGATGAGGGAATTCTACTGTGGCATCAAGAATGATTCCCCAAAGCAATAACCAAGTAAGGAAAAAAATGTAGAAATACACTTCTTAGGACAGACCAGGCTGGAAAAACCATTCCAGGCAGAGAAATGTTAGTAGACAAAAGCCTAGAAGCATAAAACTGCACGGAGCATTCCAGAATGACAGTGTTTCAGAGTGACCAGAGAAGAGGGAGGCTGTACTAGTATGCAAGGGCCAGATACTGGGGGACATTGTAAGCCTGTTAGGGTATGAGACACTCATCAGGAAGGCAGAGGAGGGCCATGGAAAAGTTGTAAGAATAGGAATTCCATGATCTGACTTGCGTCTTAAAAAGAGGACTCTATTCCTTACACATTGTGGGAGTAAGATGTAAGTTGATAAAATCTTCCTGGAGGGGCATCAGGCATGAAAGATTTTGTAAGGGG
>CM038527.1:114118798-114141471 GCA_021498465.1 Hylobates pileatus
GACTCCTACCTCAAAACACACACAGTCACTTCCAAATAGATTCAAGTCCTGAAGGTAAGGGGAACATGATACAGTATTCTCATAAGCCTTTCTTAACCAGGACAGAAATTAACAATTAAAAAAATTAGTTGGTTTATATTAATGATGATTTCTGTGTTTCAAAAAACATGATACAAGAATTGAAATGCAAACCATTAGTGGAGAAAGATATTCACCCGAACATATATAAAATAAAATACAATACATGTGCATGATGAATACTTAAAATGTATTTTAAGTATTTTTCCAGATTCTTCCAGATTGGCATAGAATAAACTTGGATGGCAGAGTCAATGATGAGATTGGCTGTGGAAGTGGGAAACCATTTTTTGGAGGACAGTAGTAATGCTGTGAACTTATGCAAACAACCAAGTGTTCAGTAGCAACTAAAATGTGTCTCCATAAGATTATTTTACAGATGCGTATCTGAAATCTGAAATTTGGGAGAACATTCTACTAGTGTTCTCTAGGGAGAAAATACAGCTGGAAGGAAGAAGGGAGGGAAGATGAAGGAGAGAGAAACAGAATGTATTTGAGAGAAAATGCTATTTAGACTAAAATAGAATACTGCAGATACCACCACAAAGTGGTTAAGGTGTGTCCTTTGGAGCAGAGATGGCAGAAAATACCACAGTAAAGAGATCTACAATTGGATTGTTAGTTCTGGATTTATTCTGTCAATGTTGTGGCTTCTAAACACATCAGTAATCTCCTTTGATCCATGTGCTAATTAACAACCAACACTCTGCCCCCCCCTCCCAGATTCTCTCATTGTTTTAAACCCGATCTAATTCTAATCCAGCAGGTCACTGTAACAAACATAATCATCCAAGAATTTTAAAAATATTTTTGATGAACTAGTGAATATGCCTCATTCTCAACAAAAATACTGTTTGAGAGGAAAAGTCGATGGTATTTAAAACCATTTAAGTGCATCCACACATGCAGAGATATACATATATATGTATATATTTATGTATCTGAGTTAATTGCATCAATTAGAGTGGCTACCTGGATTAGGATTACATTGGGCTTTGCTGACGAAAGAATTCCGAATGTTGTTTGGTTACCTTGTAATACCTATATGAATATATTAACCCTGTAATTTTATTACTGGAGAAAGTCCCTTAGATGTAATCAAGGATGATTGTATAAGGATGCGTACTGTTGCACTCTTTCCCGTCATGAAAGAGAGAAAAATAAACATACTGTAATGTGGAAATTGTTTAGAAAACTAGAATGCATTTTACTAAACCCTGTAAAAACAAACACCATTTATATGCATCGATATATTGATACTAACAGACTTTCTTTTATCTCTTACGTGACTATAGTTCCTATTTTTCACTAGTATTTTTATTATGGACACTGACATAGTATTTTATTACGGACGGATATGGAAACAAAAATAATTCCCTCTACAGAGGGTATAAAAATTATATATAATTATATATTATATATATTACATATTATATATTATAGGTAAATATATATTTATATTTTATATAAAATATATTATATATAAAATATTATATTTTTATTTACATGTTAATTATATATTTTATATTATAAATAGAATATAAATATAATAATTATTAAATATAAATATTATTTATATTCTATTTATAATATAAATAATATTTATTTTATAAAATATAAATATTTATATATTTATATTTTATATAATATATTTTATATATAATATAAGAAATTACATATATATAATATAGGGACTCGATTAGTTTCTGCTAGTGTGAAGACAAGTCATATCATATCTAGGGGCCATGATGATAGGAGCAGTCAGAGGATTTCTTGCATTGTGATGAGTGCATATAAGTTAAACGAGCCACTTATCAGTAGAATTGATAGCAAGATAACGACTAGGGTTACTTCTTATGAAATTGTTTGGGCTACAACTTGTAATGCGCCAATTAGTGCATAATTTGAATTTAATTGCTCATCCTGATCATAGAAAGGAATAGACGGCTAGGCTTGATACGATTAGTAAAAATAGGAGGCCTATATTAAAATTAATTAGACGATCTGGTATAGGGAGGGGGGTTCACAATAGGAGAGCGATAGAAAGGGACAGGGTTGGAGCAATAACATAAAGGGTAATAGTAGATGTTGAGGGCCATAGCGGTTCTTTGCTGAAAAGTGTTATTGTGTCAGCGAATGGTTGAAGCAGTCTCTAAGGGCTTACAATGTTAGGCCCTTTGCGTAGTTGTATGTAGCCTGAGTTTTCGTTAAGTGAGTGATTTAAAATCAATACCGATAATAATGATAATAATTATTAAATAGTTATATTAATGATAACAATAAAATTATTAATATTAATTACTAATAATGACTGATATTAACAATTGATACTGATCTTATTAATTAGAAAACAACAACATTGGGTACCAATAATTAATATTAATAATAATATGAAAACTTTTTATTAGCAATTATTTCTCAATATTGATATTGGTAATTAATATTAATGTTAATAAATAAGTAATAATTAACAATCATATTACCCCTAATACCGCAGTGGGTGTACACCCACCTATGATATTGTTCCTAACGTCCAGGGAGGGAGAGAGCATGGTATTACTTTCAATATCGCAGTAGGTGTACACCCACCCGGTGATATTGATCCGAATATCCAGGGGGTGGAGTATGACGTTACTTCCAATATAGCAGTGGGTGTACATCCACCCGGTGATATTGCTCCTAGTATTCACGGAAGAAGAGAATGATATTACTCCCAGTACCGCAGGGAGTGTACGCCCCTTCTGTGATATCGTTCCTAATATCCGGAGGGGGAGAGGGTGATATTACTCCCAATATCGCAGGCTGTGCCCACCCACCCTGTGATGTTGTTGCTAATAATATCCAGGAAGGGAGAGGATGATATGACTCCCCATACAGCAGCAGCTGAACACCCACCCTGGGATATTATTCCTAATATCCATGGAGGGTAGAGGCTGATATTACTCCCAATATCGCAGGGGGTGTACATCCATTCTGTGATGCTGTTTTTAATATTCAAGGGCGGAGAAGCTGATATTACTCCCAATATCACAGAAAGTGTACAAACCCGTGTGATATTGTTCCTACTTCCGGAAGAAGAGAAGATGATATTACTCCCCATGTCGCAGGAGGTGTACACCCACTCTGTGATATGTTTCCTAATATGCAGGGCGGGAGAGGATAACATTATTGTTAATAGCGCAGGATGTGTACAGCCCCCCTGTGATATTGTCCTTAATATTCCAAGGCGGAGAGGATATTACTCCCAATATCGCGGAAAGTGTACACCACCCCAGTGATATTGTTCCCACGATCCAGGAGAGAAGAGGATGATATGACTTTCAGTATCACATGGGGTGGACACGCCCCCAGTGACACTGTTTTGAATTTCAACGTGGGAGAGGATGGTATTGCTCCCAATATCGCAGGTGGTATAAACACTTCTTTGATATTGTTCCTAATATTCAGGGGTGGAGAGGATGTTATCACTCCCTACATTGCAGACGGTGTACACCCATCTGTGACATTGCTCATAATTTCTGGAGGGGGGGATGATATTACTCACAATATCACAGAGGGTATACACCCTGTGATATTGCTCATAATTTCAACGTGGGAGAGGATGATATTACTCCCAGTATCACAGGGAGTGTACGCCTTCTGTGATATTGTTCCTACTTCGGAAGAAGAGAATGATATTACTCCCCATATCGCGGGGGGTGTCCACCCCGCCTGTCATACTGTTTCTTATATGCAAGGGGGAGGGGATGATATTACTACCAATATCAAAGACCTGTACAGCCCCCCTTGTGAGATTGTTCCTAATATCCACGTTGGGAGAGGATGATATTACTCCCAATATCACAGAGGGTGTACACCCCGCCTGTGATATTGTTCCTACTATCCAGAATAAGAGAGAATGATATTACTCCCAATAGTGCCGGGGTGTACGCCCCCCCCGTGATATTGTTCCTAATATCCAGGGAGGGAGAGCATGATATTAATAACTGCCAATATCGCTATGGATGTACACCCACCCTGTGATATTGCTCCTAATATCCAGGGGGTAGAGTATGACATTACTCCCAACATAGCAGTGGGTGTACATCCACCCGGGGATATTGCTCCTGATATTCATGGAAGGAGAAAATGATATTACTCCCAATATCACAGGGAGTGTACGCCCCTTCTGTGATATTGTTCCTAATATCCGGAGGGCGAGAGGATGATATTACAGTCAATATCGCAGGCTGTGCACACCCACCCTGTGATATTGTCCCTAATATCCAGGAACAGAGAGGATATGACTCCCCATGTAGCAGGAGGTGTAAACCCACCTTGAGATATTGTCCCTAATATCCATGGAGGGAAAGAGCCCGATATTACTCCCAATATCTCAGGGGCTGTACATCCCCCCTGTGATATTTCTCTTAATATTCAAAGGCGGAGAGGATGATATTACTCTCAGTCTCGAAGAAAGTGTACCCTCTCGAGTGATATTGTTCCTAATATCCAGAAGGGGAGAAGATGATATTACTACTCATATCGCAGAAGGTGTACACCCACTCTGTGATATTTTTCCTAATATGCAGGTTGGGGAGAGGATAATATTATTGCCAATATCGCAGAGAGTGTACACCCGCCCTGTGACATTGCCCTTAATATTCAAAGCGGAGAGAATGCCATTACTCCCAATATTGCAGGCTGTGCACACCCACCCTGTGATATTGTTCCTAATATCCAGAAGGGGAGAAGATGATATTACTACTCATATCACAGAAGGTGTACACCCACTCTGTGATATTTTTCCTAATATGCAGGTTGGGGAGAGGATAATATTATTGCCAATATCGCAGAGAGTGTACACCCGCCCTGTGATATTGCCCTTAATATCCATGGAGGAAAGAGCCCGATATTACTCCTAATATCACAGAGGGTGTACAATCTGTGAAGTTATGCGTAATAGTTTCGGGGGATGTTACTCCTAATGTCACACGGGGTGTACAAACAGTGATATTATTTGTAAGGTATTTTGGATATGTTACTCCTAATATCACAGGGGCTGTACACCCTGTCATATTATTCGTAATATCCTAAAGAAATGTTACCACTAATGTCACAGGCGGTGTATACCGTGTGGTATTATTCCCAATATTGTGGGGTGATGTTACTCCTAATGTCACAGAAGGTGTTCACACTCCGATAATATTTGCAACATCCTAAAAGGATGTTACTACTGATGTCACCATGAGTGTACACAATCTGATATTATTTTTTATATCCTTGGGTGATGTTACTTCTTATGTCACAGGGGGTGTACACCCTGTGTTATTATTCATAATATCCTAGGTGGATGTTACTTCTAATGTCACAGGGAGTGTACCTTTTGCGATATTATTCGTAATATTTTAGAAAGATGATACTCCTAATGTCACAGAGGGTGTACACCCTGTGAAGTTATTCCTAATAGTTTTGGGGGCTGTTACTCCTAATGTCACAGAGGGGGTACACCCTGTGAAGTTATTCCTAATATTTTATGGAAATGTTACTCCTAATATCACAGTGGCTGTACATCTGGTAATATTATTCATAATATCCTAAAGAAATGTTACCTCTAATATCACAAGGAATGCACACCGTGTGATATTGTTCCTACTATCCAGAATAGGAGAGTCTGATATTCCTCCCAATATCGCAGGCTGTGCACACCCACCCTGTGATATTGTTCCTAATATCCGGAGGGCGAGAGGATGATATTACAGTCAATATCGCAGGCTGTGCACACCCACCCTGTGATATTGTCCTTAATATTCAAAGGCGGAGAGGATGATATTACTCCCAATATCGCGGAAAGTGTACACCACCCCAGTGATATTGTTCCCACGATCCAGGAGAGAAGAGGATGATATGACTTTCAGTATCACAGGGGTGTACACCCTGTGATATTATTTGTAATATCCTAAAGAAATGTTACCTCTAATGTCACAGGTGTGTATACCCTGTGATATTATTTGTAATATCCTAAGGAGATAATGCTTTAAAAATCACAGTGGGTGTTCACACATGATGTACACCCTGTGATATTGTTCCTAAATTCAACGTGGGAGAGGATGATATTACTTTCAATATCACAGGGAGTGTACACCCTGTGATATTGTTCCCAATACTGTAGGGGATGTTACTCCTATTGTCACAGGGGTGTGCTAGTATCCCAGGGGATGTTACTCCTAATATCACAGGGGTGTACACCCTGTGATATTGTTCCCAATATCCAGAAGGGGAGAAGATGATGTTACTACTCATATCGCAGAAGGTGTACACCCACTCTGTGATATTTTTCCTAATATGCAGGTTGGGGAGAGGATAATATTATTGCCAATATCGCAGAGAGTGTACACCCGCCCTGTGACATTGCCCTTAATATTCAAAGCGGAGAGAATGCCATTACTCCCAATATCTCAGGGGCTGTACATCCCCCTGTGATATTGTTCCTAATATCCAGAAGGGAGAAGATGATATTACTACTCATATCACAGAAGGTGTAAACACTGTGATATTATTCCTAATATCCTAGGTGGATGTTACTCCTAATGTCACAGGTGTGTATACCCTGTGATATTGTTCCTAATATCCAGGCGGGAGAGGGAGTGACATTACTCCCAACATCACAGGGAGTGTCCACGCCCGAGTGATATTGTTCCTAATATCCAGAAGGGGAGAAGATGATATTACTACTCATATCACAGAAGGTGTACACCCACTCTGTGATATTTTTCCTAATATGCAGGTTGGGGAGAGGATAATATTATTGCCAATATCGCAGAGAGTGTACACCCGCCCTGTGACATTGCCCTTAATATTCAAAGCGGAGAGGATGATATTACTTTCAATATCACAGGGAGTGTCCACGCCCCCAGTGATATTGTTCCTAATATCCAGAAGGGAGAAGATGATATTACTACTCATATCACAGAAGGTGTACACATTGTGATATTATTCACAATATCCTAGCAGGACATTAATAATAATGTCACAGTGTGTGTATACCTTGTGGTATTATTCGTAATATCCTAAGGGGAGGTTACTTTTATTGTCCCACGGCGTGTGCTAGTATCCCAGGGGATGTTACTCCTAACATCACGTGGGGTATACGCCATGTGGGTACACACCTTGTGATATTATTCGTAATATCCTAGGTGGATGTTACTCCTAATGCCACAGGAGCTGTACATTTTGTGATATTATTCCTAATATCCTAGGTGGATGTTACTCCTATTGTCACAGGGGTGTACTCCTGTGATATTATTCCTAATATCCTAGGTGGATGTTACTCCTATTGTCACAGGGGTGTGCTAGTATCCCAGGGGATGTTACTCCCTATATCACAGGGGGTGTGCACTCTGTTGATATTATCATAATATTCTAGGGAAATGTTACTTTTAATGTCGCAGAGGGTGTACACCTTGTGAAATTATTCGTTATAGTTTTGTGGGATGTTACTCCTAATGTCACACGGGGCGTACACACAGTGTAATATTCTATGGAAATGTTACTCGTAAATCACAGGTCCTGTACACCCTTTAATATTCTTTGTAATATTCTAGGAAAACGTTACTCTGAATGTCACAGGGCATATACACCCTGTCATAAAATTCGTAATATACTAGCGGGAGTTCACTACTAATTTCACAATGCGTGTACACCCTTTGATATTATTCGTATTATCTGAAAGGGATGTTATTACTGATGTCCCAACGCATGTACGTTCTCTGACTTTATTCGCTTTATCCTCAGGGGATATTATTTCTAATGTCACACGGGGTGTACTTCCTGCGTTATTTTTCATAATATCCTAGGGGATTTTTACTTTTAATGACACAGGGGATGTACACCCTGTGATATTATTCGTACTATCATAGGGGACGTTACTCCAAATATCACAGAAGGTGTAAACACTGTGATATTACTTGAAATGTGTCAGGGAAATGTACTCGTAATGTCAAAGGGCATGTACATCATGTGTGCACAGCCCCTGTGATGCTCTTTGAAATATTCTCGAGGGATGTTAATCCTAATATTACATATGCTGTTAACTATGTGTGAACACCTTTGTGGTATTATTCCTAACATACTAGAAGGATGTAACTCCTAACATCACGTGGGGTATACGCCATGTGGGTACACATCCTGTGATATTATTCATAATACCTTAGGGAGATGCTCATAATTTTACACTTATTTAGGTAATATTTTAGCGGGATGATACCCCTAAAGTCACAGGAGGTGTAAACACAGCGATATTATTCAGAATATTCCAGGGGGATGTTACTCCTAATGTCACAGGTGTGTATACCCTGTGATATTATTCACACTATACTAGTGGGATATTACTACTAATGTCACCTTCTGTGTGTACACCTTCTGAATATTATTCGTAATATCCTGGGAGTATGTTACTCCTAACATCACAAGGGTATACACCCTTTGTTATTATTAGTAATATTCCTGCGGGATTTTACTTTTAAAATCACATGAAGTGTCAACCCTGTGATCTCATTCGTAATATCCAAGGAAGACGTTACTCCTAATATCACATGGGGTCTACACCGTAGGATATTATTTGGAATACCCTAAAGGGACGTTATCTTAATGTCATAGGGTGTGTACACCTATTGATACTATTTGTAATATCCTAAGGAGATAATGCTTTAAAAATCACAGTGGGTGTACACGCACGATGTACACCCTGTGATATTGTTCACAATATCCCAGGGAGGTATAACTTTTAATATCACAGCAGGTGTTCTCTATGTGTGTACACCCTGTGATACTATTCATAATATTTTAGGAAAAATGACTCAATATCACAGTGGGTGTACACACTGTGATATTATTCATCATATCCTACAAGTATATTACTCCTATTGGCACAGGGGTTTAACATCCTGTGACATTATTCGTGGTAATCCAGGGGGATGATTTTCCTAAAGTCGCAGGGTGTGTACACCCTGTGATATTATTTGTAATATTCTTGGGGGATGTTACTCCTAACGTCACAAATGTGTACACCCTGTGATATTATTCACAATATACTAGCTGGATATTGTTACTAATGTCACAATGTGTGTAAACCTTGTGATATTATTTGTAATATCCTAAGGGGATGTTACTCCTATTGTCACAGGGGGTGTGCTAGTATCCCAGGGGGATGTTACTCCTACCATACAAATTGTGTGCACTTTGTTATATTATTCATCATATCCTAGAGTGATGTTACTCCTCATGTCAAGGGGGTGTACATCCTGTGATGTTATCCTTCACATTCTAGGAAGAGGTTAACTCCTAATATCACAGAGGTTGTACAATCTGTGAAGTTATTCGTAATAGTTTCGGGGGATGTTACTCCTAATATCACACGGGGTGTACAAACAGTGATATTATTTGTAAGGTTTTTTGGATATGTCACTCCTAATATCACAGGGGCTGTACACTCTGTCATGTTATTTGTAATGTCCTAAAGAAATGTTACCACTAATGTCACAGGCGGTGTATACCGTGTGGTATTATTCCCAATATTGTGGGGTGATGTTACTCCTAATGTCACAGAAGGTGTTCACACTCTGATAATATTCGTAATATCCTAAAAGGATGTTACTACTGATGTCACCATGCGTGTACACAATCTGATATTATTTCTTATATCCTCGGGTGATGTTACTTCTTATGTCACAGGGGGTGTACTCCCTGTGATATTATTCATAATATCCTAGGTGGATGTTACTTCTAATGTCACAGGGGGTGTACCTTTTGCGATATTATTCGTAATATTTTAGAAAGATGATACTCCTAATGTCACAGAGGGTGTACACCCTGTGAAGTTATTCCTAATAGTTTTGGGGGCTGTTACTCCTAATGTCACCCGTGGTGTACACACAGTGATATTATTCATAATATTTTATGGAAATGTTACTCCTAATATCACAGGGGCTGTACATCTTGTAATATTATTCATAATATCCTAGGTGGATGTTACTCCTAATATCACAGAGGTGTACACCCTGTGATGTTACTCCTAACATCCCAGGTGGATGTTACTCCTAACATCCCAGGTGGATGTTACTCCTAACATCCCAGGTGGATGTTACTCCTAATGCCACAGGAGCTGTAAACACTGTGATATTATTCCTAATATCCTAGGTGGATGTTACTCCTATTGTCACAGGGGTGTGCTAGTATCCCAGGGGATGTTACTCCTAATATCACAGAGGGTGTACACCTTGTGATATTATTCCTAATATCCTAGGTGGATGTTACTCCTATTGTCACAGGGGTGTGCTAGTATCCCAGGGGATGTTACTCCTAATATCACACGGGGTGTACACCCTGTGATATTGTTCCTAATATCCAGGCGGGAGAGGGAGTGACATTACTCCACTACTAGGATTTTACCTCGACTGCCACCCGTGGTTAACACCCTGGGACATTATTATCCATATTCTAGGAGGATGGCCCTACCAAAATCACAGGGGTGTGCTAGTATCCCAGGGGATGTTACTCCTAATATCACAGAGGGTGTACACCGTGTGATATTGTTCCCAATACTTTAGGGGGATGTTAATCCTAATGTCACAGGGAATGTACACCGTGTGATATTGTTCCCAACACTGTAGGGGGAGGTTACTCCTAATGTCACAGGGAGTATCCTCCCGGTGATATTATTCCTAATATCCTAGGTGGATGTTACTCCTAATGCCACAGGAGCTGTACATTTTGTGATATTATTCGTAAGGTTTTTGGGTATGTCACTCCTAATATCACAGAGGGTGTACACCCTGTGATATTATTCCTAATATCCTAGGTGGATGTTACTTCTACTGTCACAGGGGTGTGCTAGTATCCCAGGGGATGTTACTCCTAATATCACAGAGGGTGTACACCCTGTGATATTATTCCTAATATCCTAGGTGGATGTTACTCCTAATGTCACAGGGGTGTGCTAGTATCCCAGGGGATGTTACTCCTAATATCACAGAGGGTGTACACCCTGTGATATTATTCGTAATATCCTAAAGAAATGTTACCTCTAATGTCACAGGGGTGTGCTAGTATCCCAGGGGATGTTACTCCTAATATCACAGAGGGTGTACACCCTGTGATATTGTTCCCAATACTGTAGGGGATGTTACTCCAAATGTCACAGAAGGTGTACACTCTCTGATATTACTCGTAATGTGTCAGGGAAATGTACTCCTAATGTCACAGGGGTGTACTCCTGTGATATTATTCCTAATATCCTAGGTGGATGTTACTCCTAATGTCACAGAGGTGTACACCCTGTGATATTATTCATAATATTTTAGGAAAAATGACTCAATATCACAGTGGGTGTTCACACATGATGTACACCCTGTGATATTGTTCCCAATACTGTAGGGGATGTTACTCCTAATGTCACAGGGGTGTGCTAGTATCCCAGGGGATGTTACTCCTAATATCACAGAGGATGTACACCCTGTGAAGTTATTCCTAATAGTTTTGGGGGCTGTTACTCCTAATATCACAGGGGTGTGCTAGTATCCCAGGGGATGTTACTCCTAATATCACACGGGGTGTACACCCTGTGATATTATTCCTAATATCCTAGGTGGATGTTACTCCTAATGTCACAGGGGTGTGCTAGTATCCCAGGGGATGTTACTCCTAACATCACAAGGGTGTACACCCTGTGATATTATTCACAATATTTTAAGGACATATTACTCCTAACATCACACGGGTGTACACCCTGTGATATTATTCACAATATTTTAGGAAAAATGACTCAATATCACAGTGGGTGTTCACACATGATGTACACCCTGTGATATTATTCTTACTATCCTAGGTGGATGTTACTTCTACTGTCACAGGGGTGTGCTAGTATCCCAGGGGATGATACCCCTAAAGTCACAGGAGGTGTAAACACAGCGATATTATTCAGAATATTCCAGGGGGATGTTACTCCTAATGTCACACGTGTGTATACCCTGTGATATTATTCACACTATACTAGTGGGATATTACTACTAATGTCACCTTTTGTGTGTACACCTTCTGAATATTATTCCTAATATCCTGGGAGGATGTTGCTCCTAACATCACAAGGGTGTACACCCTGTGTTATTATTAGTAATATTCCTGGGGGATTTTACATTTAAAATCACATGAGGTGCCAACCCTGTGATCTCATTCGTAATATCCAAGGAAGATGTTACCCCTAATGTCCCATGGGCTCTACCCTGTGGGATATTATTTGGAATACCCTAAAGGGACGTTATCTTAATGTCATAGGGTGTGTACACCTATTGATACTATTTGTAATATCCTAAGGAGATATTGCTTTAAAAATCACAGTGGGTGTTCACACATGATGTACACCCTGTGATATTGTTCACAATATCCCAGGGAGGTATAACTTTTAATATCACAGCAGGTGTTCTCTATGTGTGTACACCCTGTGATACTATTCATAATATTTTAGGAAAAATGACTCTTAATATCGCAGTGGGTGTACACACTGTGATACTATTCGTCATATCCTAGAAGTATATTACTCCTATTGGCACAGGGATTTAACATCCTGTGACATTATTCATGGTAATCCAGGAGGATGATTTTCCTAAAGTCTCAGGGTGTGTACACCCTGTGATATTATTCGTAATATTCTTGGGGGATGTTACTCCTAATGTCACAAATGTGTACACCCTGTGATATTATTCACAATATACTAGCTGGATATTGTTACTAATGTCACAATGCATGTAAACCTTGTGATATTATTTGTAATATCCTAAGGGGATGTTACTCCTATTGTCACAGGGGGTGTGCTAGTATCCCAGGGGGATGTTACTCCTACCATACAAATTGTGTGCACTTTGTTATATTATTCATCATATCCTAGAGTGATGTTACTCCTCATGTCAAGGGGGTGTACATCCTGTGATGTTGTCCTTCACATTCTAGGAAGAGGTTAACTCCTAATATCACAGAGGGTGTACAATCTGTGAAGTTATGCGTAATAGTTTCGGGGGATGTTACTCCTAATGTCACACGGGGTGTACAAACAGTGATATTATTTGTAAGGTTTTTTGGGTATGTCACTCCTAATATCACAGGGGCTGTACACTCTGTCATATTATTTGTAATATCCTAAAGAAATGTTACCACTAATGTCACAGGTGGTGTATACCGTGTGGTATTATTCCCAATATTGTGGGGTGATGTTACTCCTAATGTCACAGAAGGTGTTCACACTCGGATAATATTCGTAGTATCCTAAAAGGATGTTACTACTGATGTCACCATGCGTGTACACAATCTGATATTATTTCTTATATCCTCGGGTGATGTTACTTCTTATGTCACTGGGGGTGTACTCCCTGTGATATTATTCATAATATCCTAGGTGGATGTTACTTCTACTGTCACAGGGGGTGTACCTTTTGCGATATTATTCGTAATATTTTAGAAAGATGATACTCCTAATGTCACAGAGGGTGTACACCCTGTGAAGTTATTCCTAATAGTTTTGGGGGCTGTTACTCCTAATGTCACCTGTGGTGTATACACAGTGATAGTATTCATAATATTTTATGGAAATGTTACTCCTAATATCACAGGGGCTGTACATCTTGTAATATTATTCATAATATCCTAAAGAAATGTTACCTCTAATGTCACAGGGAATGTACACCGTGTGATATTGTTCCCAATACTGTAGGGGGATGTTACTCCTAATATCACAGGGGGTGTTCACAATGTGATATTATTGTAATATTCTTGGGGATGTTACTCCTAATATCACAGGGGGTGTTCACAATGTGATAATTTTCATAATATTTTATGGAAATGTTACTCCTAATATCACAGGGGTGTACCTTTTGTGATATTATTCGTAATATTCTTGGGGGATGTTACTCCTAATGTCACAGAGGGTGTACACCCTGTGATATTATTCGTAATATTTTAGAAAGATGATACTCCTAATGTCACAGGGGTGTACTCCTGTGATATTATTCGTAATATTTTAGAAAGATGATACTCCTAATGTCACAGAGGTGTACACCGTGTGATATTGTTCCCAATACTGTAGGGGGATGTTACTCCTGATATCACAGAGGTGTACACCCTGTGATATTATTCATAATATTTTAGGAAAAATGACTCAATATCACAGTGGGTGTTCACACATGATGTACAC
This sequence comes from Hylobates pileatus, assembly GCA_021498465.1. Taxonomy (NCBI): domain Eukaryota; kingdom Metazoa; phylum Chordata; class Mammalia; order Primates; family Hylobatidae; genus Hylobates; species Hylobates pileatus. Next base: position 114,133,095 of record CM038527.1, read on the forward strand.
CCTGTGATATTATTCCTAATATCCTAGGTGGATGTTACTCCTAATATCACAGAGGTGTACACCCTGTGATACTATTCATAATATTTTAGGAAAAATGACTCAATATCACAGTGGGTGTTCACACATGATGTACACCCTGTGATATTGTTCCCAATACTGTAGGGGATGTTACTCCTAATATCACAGAGGGTGTACAATCTGTGAAGTTATGCGTAATAGTTTCGGGGATGTTACTCCTAATGTCACAGAGGGTGTACACCCTGTGATATTATTTGTAAGGTTTTTGGGTATGTCACTCCTAATATCACAGAGGTGTACACCCTGTGATATTATTCATAATATCCTAAAGAAATGTTACCACTAATGTCACAGGTGTGTATACCCTGTGATATTATTCGTAATATTCTTGGGGATGTTACTCCTATTGTCACAGGGGTGTGCTAGTATCCCAGGGGATGTTACTCCTAACATCACAAGGGTGTACACCGTGTGATATTGTTCCCAATACTGTAGGGGGATGTTACTCCTAATATCACAGAGGGTGTACACCCTGTGATATTATTCCTAATATCCTAGGGGATGTTACTCCTAATGTCACAGAGGGTGTACACCCTGTGATATTGTTCCCAATACTGTAGGGGATGTTACTCCTAATGTCACACGGGTGTACAAACAGTGATATTATTCGTAATATCCTGGGAGCGAGAGGCGGGGTGACATTACTCCCTACATCACGGGAGCCGCCCGCCCCCCTGCGATGTGGATCCTAATATCCAGGCGGGGAGAGGGGAGTGACATTACTCCACTACTAGGATTTTACCTCTACTGCCACACTTGGTTAACACCCTGGGACATTATTTTCCATATTCTAGGAGGATGGCCCTACCAAAATCACAGGGGGTGTACACCCTGCTATATTATTCGTAATATCGTAGGGGAATGTTCATCCTGATGTCACAGGACTGTACACACTGTGATATTATTCACAATACTGTAGGGGATGTTACTCCTATTGTCACAGGGGTGTACACCCTGTGATATTATTTGTAATATCCTAAGGGATGTTACTCCTAATGTCACAGGTGGTGTATACCGTGTGGTATTATTCCCAATATTCTTGGGGGATGTTACTCATAACGTCGCAAATGTGTACACCATGTGATATTATTCACAATATACTAGCTGGATATTGTTACTAATGTCACAATGTGTGTAAACCTTGTGATATTATTTGTAATATCCTAAGGGGATGTTACTCCTATTGTCACAGGGGGTGTGCTAGTATCCCAGGGGGATGTTACTCCTACCATACAAATTGTGTGCACTTTGTTATATTATTCATCATATCCTAGAGTGATGTTACTCCTCATGTCAAGGGGGTGTACATCCTGTGATGTTATCCTTCACATTCTAGGAAGAGGTTAACTCCTAATATCACAGAGGGTGTACAATCTGTGAAGTTATGCGTAATAGTTTCGGGGGATGTTACTCCTAATGTCACACGGGGTGTACAAACAGTGATATTATTTGTAAGGTTTTTTGGGTATGTCACTCCTAATATCACAGGGGCTGTACACTCTGTCATATTATTTGTAATGTCCTAAAGAAATGTTACCACTAATGTCACAGGCGGTGTATACCGTGTGGTATTATTCCCAATATTGTGGGGTGATGTTACTCCTAATGTCACAGAAGGTGTTCACACTCTGATATTATTTGTAATATCCTAAGGGGATGTTACTCCTATTGTCACAGGGGGTGTGCTAGTATCCCAGGGGGATGTTACTCCTACCATACAAATTGTGTGCACTTTGTTATATTATTCATCATATCCTAGAGTGATGTTTCTCCTCATGTCAAGGGGCTGTACATCCTGTGATGTTATCCTTCACATTCAAGGAAGAGGGTAACTCCTGATATCACAGAGGGTGTACAGTCTGTGAAGTTATGCGTAATAGTTTCGGGGGATGTTACTCCTAATGTCACACGGGGTGTACAAACAGTGATATTATTTGTAAGGTTTTTTGGGTATGTCACTCCTAATATCACAGGGGCTCTACACTCTGTCATGTTATTTGTAATGTCCTAAAGAAATGTTACCACTAATGTCACAGGCGGTGTATACCATGTGGTATTATTCCCAATATTGTGGGGTGATGTTACTCCTAATGTCACAGAAGGTGTTCACACTCTGATAATATTCATAATATCCTAAAAGGATGTTACTACTGATGTCACCATGCGTGTACACAATCTGATATTATTTCTTATATCCTCGGGTGATGTTACTTCTTATGTCACAGGGGGTGTACTCCCTGTGATATTATTCATAATATTTTAGAAAGATGATACTCCTAATGTCACAGGGGTGTACACCCTGTGATATTATTCATAATATTTTAGGAAAAATGACTCAATATCACAGTGGGTGTACACACTGTGATATTATTCCTAATATCCACGTTGGGAGAGGATGATATTACTCCTGATATCACAGAGGGTGTACAATCTGTGAAGTTATGCGTAATAGTTTCGGGGGATGTTACTCCTAATGTCACACAGGGTGTAAAAACAGTGATATTATTTGTAAGGTTTTTTGGGTATGTCACTCCTAATATCACAGGGGCTGTACACTCTGTCATATTATTCGTAATATCCTAAAGAAATGTTACCACTGACGTCACAGGCGGTGTATACCGTGTGGTATTATTCCCAATATTGTGGGATGAGGTTACTCCTAATGTCACAGAAGGTGTTCACACTCTGATAATATTCATAATATCCTAAAAGGATGTTACTACTGATGTCACCATGCGTGTACACAATCTGATATTATTTCTTATATCCTCGGGTGATGTTACTTCTTATGTCACAGGGGGTGTACTCCCTGTGATATTATTCATAATATCCTAGGTGGATGTTACTTCTAATGTCACAGGGAGTGTAGCTTTTGCGATATTATTTTAGAAAATAAATATTTTAGAAAGATGGTACCCCCAATGTCACAGAGGATGTACACCCTGTGAAGTTATTCCTAATAGTTTTGTATTCCTGATGTCACCCGTGGTGTACACACGGTGATATTATTCGTAATATTTTATGGAAATGTTACTCCTAATATCACGGGGCTGTACATCTTGTAATATTATTCATAATATCCTAAAGAAATGTTACCTCTAATGTCACAGGGAATGTACACCGTGTGATATTGTTCCTACTTCGGAAGAAGAGAAGATGATATTACTCCCAATATCGGAAAGTGTACACCACCCCAGTGATATTGTTCCTAATATCCGAGGGCGAGAGGATGATATTACTCCCAATATCGCAGGCTGTGCCCACCCACCCTGTGATATTGTCCTTAATATTCCAAGGCGGAGAGGATATTACTCCCAATATCACAGAGGGTGTACACCCTGTGATATTGTTCCTAAATTCAACGTGGGAGAGGATGATATTACTCCCAATATCACAGAGGGTATACACCCTGTGATATTATTCCTAATATCCTAGGTGGATGTTACTCCTAATATCACAGGGGTGTACACCCTGTGATATTGTTCCTAAATTCAACGTGGGAGAGGATGATATTACTCCCAATATCACAGAGGGTGTACACCCTGTGATATTATTCCTAATATCCTAGGTGGATGTTACTCCTAATGCCACAGAGGGTGTACACCCTGTGATATTATTCCTAATATCCACGTTGAGAGAGGATGATATCACTTTCAATATCGCAGGTGGTATAAACACTTCTTTGATATTGTTCCTAATATCAGGGGTAGAGAGGATGATATTACTCCCAATATCACAGAGGGTGTACACCCGCCTGTGATATTGTTCCTAATATCCACGTTGGGAGAGGATGATATTACTCCCAATATCACAGAGGGTGTACACCCGCCTGTGATATTGTTCCTAATATCCACGTTGGGAGAGGATGATATTACTCCCAACATCACAGGGAGTGTACGCCTTCTGTGATATTGTTCCTAATATCCACGTTGGGAGAGGATGATATTACTTTCAATATCACAGGAGTGTCCACGCCCCAGTGATATTGTTCCTAATATCCAGAAGGGAGAAGATGATATTACTCCCAATATCACAGAGGGTGTACACCCGCCTGTGATATTGTTCCTAATATCCGAGGGCGAGAGGATGATATTACTTTCAATATCACAGGGAGTGTACGCCTTCTGTGATATTGTTCCTAATATCCGAGGGCGAGAGGATGATATTACTTTCAATATCACAGGGAGTGTCCACGCCCCCAGTGATATTGTTCCTAAATTCAACGTGGGAGAGGATGATACTACACCCAATATCACAGGGAGTGTACGCCTTCTGTGATATTGTTCTTAATATCCAAGGGGGAGAAGATGATATTACTCCCAATATCACAGAGGGTGTACACCCGCCTGTGATATTGTTCCGAATATCCACGTTGGGAGAGGATGATATTACTCCCAATATCACAGGGGGTGTACACCCCGCCTGTGATATTGTTCCTAATATCAGGGGTAGAGAGGATGATATTACTCCCAATATCACAGAGGGTGTACACCCGCCTGTGATATTGTTCGTAATATCCAGGAAAAGAGAAGATGATATTACTCCCAATATCGCAGGTGGTATAAACACTTCTTTGATATTGTTCCTAATATCCACGTTGGGAGAGGATGATATTACTCCCAATATCACAGAGGTGTACACCCGCCTGTGATATTGTTCCTAATATCCAGGGAGGGAGAGCATGATATTAATAACTGCAAATAGCGCTATGGATGTACACCCACCCTGTGGTATTGTCCTTAATATTCCAAGGCGGATGATATTACTTTCAATATCACAGGGAGTGTCCACGCCCCCAGTGATATTGTTCCTAAATTCAACGTGGGAGAGGATGATACTACACCCAATGCCGCTGTGGGTAGAAACACTCCTGTGATACTGTTGTTAATATCCAGGGGGAAGAGGATGCTAATACTGCAAATCGTGCAGAGGATGTAAACCCGTCTATGATACAGTTGGTAGTCTCCAGAGGCGGAGAAGGTATTACTCACAATAACGTAAACACGCCGTGTGTCCACCGTGGATCGTAATATCCTGGGGGGGAGGAGGGTGGAGCCAAGATGGCCGAATAGGAACAGCTCCAGTCTACAGCTCCCAGCCTGAGCGACACAGAAGATGGGGGATTTCTGCATTTCTGTTTGAGGTACCAGTTTCATCTCACTAGGGAGTGCCAAACAGTGGGTGCAGGACAGTCAGTGAAGCGCACGGTGCACGAGCCGAAGCAGGGCAAGGCGTTGCCTCACTCGGGAAGCACAAGGGATCAGGGAGTTCCCTTTCCTAGTCAAAGAAAGGGGTAACAGACGGCACCTGGAAAATCGGGTCAGTCCCACCCTCATACTGCGCTTTTCCAACGGGCCTGGAAAACGGCACACTAGGAGATTGTGTCCCACACCTGGCTCAGAGGGTCCTATGCCCACAGAGTCTCACTGATTGCTAGCACAGCAGTCTGAGATCAAACTGCAAGGTGGCAGGGAGGCTCAGGGAGGGGCGCCTGCCATTGCCCAGGCTTGCTTAGGTAAACAAAGCAGCCAGGAAGCTCGAACTGGGTGGAGCCCACCACAGCTCAAGGAGGCCTGCCTGCCTCTGTAGGCTCCACCTCTGGGGGCAGGGCACAGACAAACAAACAGTCAGCAGGAACCTCTGCAGACTTAAATATTCCTGTCGGACTGACAGCTTTGAAGAGAGTAGTGGTTCTCCCAGCACACAGCTGGAGATCTGAGAATGGACAGACTGCCTCCTAAAGTGGGTCCCTCACCCCCGAGCAGCCTAACTGGGAGGCATTCCCCAGTAGGGACAGACTGACACTTCACTCGGCCGGGTACTCCTCTGAGACAAAACTTCCAGAGGAATTATCAGACAGCTGAATTTGTGGTCTCATGAAAATTCGCTGCTCTGCAGCCACCGCTGCTGACACCCAGCCAAACAGGGTCTGGAGTGGACCTCTGGTAAACTCCAACAGACCTGCAGCTGAGGGTCCTGTCTGGTAGAAGGAAAGCTAACAAACATAAAGGACATCCACACCAAAAACCCATCTGTACATCACCATCATCAAAGACCAAAAGTAGATAAAACCACAAAGATGGGGAAAAAACAGAGCAGAAAAACTGGAAACTCTAAAAAGCAGAGCACCTTTCCTCCTCCAAAGGAATGCAGTTCCTCACCAGCAATGGAACAAAGCTGGACGGAGGATGACTTTGACGAGTTGAGAGAAGAAGGCTTCAGATGATCAAACTACTCTGAGCTATGGGAGGAAATTCAAAACAATAGCAAAGAAGTTAAAAACTTTGAAAAAAAATTAGAAGAATGGATAACTAGAATAACCAATGGAGAGAAGGGCTTAAAGGAGATGATGGAGCTGAAAGCCAAGTATCGAGAACTACACGAAGATTGCAGAAGCCTCGGTAGCAGATGCAATCAACTGGAAGAAAGAGTATCACTGATGGAAGATGAAATGAATGAAATGAAGGGAGAAGGGAAGCTTAGAGAAAAAAGAATAAAAAGAAATGAACAAAGCCTCCAAGAAATTTGGGACTATGTGAAAAGACCAAACCTACGTCTGATTGGTGTACCTGAAAATGACAGGGAGAATGGAACCAAGTTGGAAAACACTCTGCAAGATATTATCCAGGAGAACTTCCCCAATCTAGCAAGGCAGGCCAACATTCAGATTCAGGAAATACAGAGAACACCACAAAGATACTCCTCGAGAAGGGCAACTCCAAGACACATAATTGTCAGATTCACCAAAGTTGAAATGAAGGAAAAAATGTTAAGGGCAGCCAGAGAGAAAGGTCGGGTTACCCACAAAGGGAAGCCCATCAGACTAACAGCTGATCTTTCAGCAGAAACTCTACAAGCCAGAAGAGAGTGGGGGCTGATACTCAACATTCTTAAAGAAAAGAATTTTCAACCCAGAATTTCATATCCAGCCAAACTAAGCTTCATAAGTGAAGGAGAAATAAAATACTTACAGACAAGCAAACGCTGAGTGATTTTGTCACCAACAGGCTTGCCCTAAAAGAGCTCCTGAAGGAAGCACTAAACTTGGAAAGGGACAACCGGTACCAGCCCCTGCAAAAACATGGCAAATTGTAAAGACCATCGAAGCTAGGAAGAAACTGTATCAACTAATGAGCAAAATAACCAACTAACATCATAATGACAGATTCACACATAACAATATTAACTTTAAATGTAAATGGGCTAAATGCTACAATTAAAAGACACAGACTGGTAAACTGGATAAGGAGTCAGGACCCATCAGTGTGCTGTATTCAGGAAACCCATCTCACGTGTAGAGACACAGGTAGACTCAAAATAAAGGGATGGAGGAAGATCTATCAAGCAAATGGAAAACAAAAAAAAGCAGGGGTTGCAATCCTAGTCTCTGATAAAACAGACTTTAAACCAACAAATATCAAAAGAGACAAAGAAGGCCATTACATAATGGTAAAAGGGATCAATTCAACAAGAAGAGCTAACTATCCTAAATATATATGCACCCAACACAGGAGCACCCAGATTCTTAAAGCAAGCCCTGAGTGACCTACAAAGGGACTTAAACTCCCACACAATAATAATGGGAGATTTTAACACCCCACTGTCAACATTAGACAGATCAATGAGACAGAAAGTTAACAAGGATATGCAGGAATTGAATCCTGCCTCAGCCTCCCGAGTAGCTGGGACTACAGGCGCCCACCAACACGTCCGGCTAATTTTTTGTATTTTTAGTAGAGACGGGGTTTCACCATGTTAGCCAGGATGGTCTCGATCTCCTGACCTCGTGATCCGCCCGCCTCGGCCTCCCAAAGCGCTGGGATTACAGGCTTGAGCCACCGCGCCCGGCCGGTAATAGCAATTAACAGCCATGTAGGGATAACTTAACATTACTATTTTTCAAAGAAAGCAACTTAAAGAATCATCTAGAAGAAAAATGATTTTCAACTCCCATTTATGTCTAATAGAGCATGTTTAAAGGAAGAGTATATAAGAAGCAGAGGTTAAAAACTACTATAAAAGGATTAAGAAGTTCAATATTTATTAAATCTTAAAGTATACTAAAAGTTAAAATCTACACTTCATACAACTAACAAAACCAATATAAAAACACTTTGGTCAGGTTACATGACCAAAAACATCACATTACAAATAACCAACACCAGTCAATATAATAAGAGAAGATGAATCCTACTATATACTGTTCTCTATGTTGCCCAGTCCAAATAATAGTTTTTCTACTTAACCAATGATTTGTGTTGATATTTTTTACTATATCATAATAATTACAAGTTAATAT